>JBBDGP010005003.1:0-40441 GCA_037952835.1 Lithobates septentrionalis | reverse complement strand
CTCCCTCGCATGGTGGTTAGTTATTGCGGGCGCGCTCCCGTGATACAGCCGGCGGCTATAGCCGCTCACTGTATCACTCGGCCCCGCCCCCCGGCGCGCCGCGTCATTGGATGTGATTGACAGCAGCGCGAGCCAATGGCTGCGCTGCTTTCAAGCCATCCACTGTAGCCAATCAGCGACCAGGCTGAGCTGCAATAGAGATGACGGGAACGAGCAGCGGAGATTCGAGGTGTCAGGTAAGTAAACCGGGGGGGCTGGGGGCGGCGGTATTGTCAAAAGTTTTTTCACCTTAATGCATAGAATGCATTAAGGTGAAAAAATTTTTACCTTTACAACCCCTTTTAAGCATTGGAGCATTTGTACAATTACTCGGGCAAATTCGCGATATCGGCACCGATACTTGTATCGGGACAACCCTAGTGGTGATAGTATATTAATACATAGGGGAGCTGGAATTTAGATTTCAAAAGTAAACTTATTGTTTAACCCTTTTTCTGCCAGAGCAGTTTTTGATTATATAATCGATTAATCGGCCAGTAACATAATGGGGTTCACAAAGCTCAAAATTAGCCCTACATAGTACAAAAAGAGAAAATCTCTACTGTAAATATTACTTTCACTGTTGCACAGTAAAAAAACGAAGGGCTAATTTTTTTATTTTTTTTTTAACTCCAATATGTTTCTAAAGGTCTTAGGCCTGGTTCCCACCTATGTGTTTTTTGGTGCTTTTTGCAGAAATGCACTACAGTTCATTTAACGTTCACATCTATGCTTTTTTCACCTCCTGTGTATTTTGGAAAGGGTCAAGGACCTTTTTCAATGCAAAACGGTGCTTTTTTGGTTCAGTAAACTTCAACGGAGAAGCTGCAGAAAAGCATGTAATATTACAGTTCTGTTTGAAAAATCTGCTAAACAGTCTAGAATTTTTTTTTCTTTAAATAAAAAAATTTGATCTGAGTCTATTTACCAGATTAACCTCTAATAGTATATAGAGTATATCTCTTCTGTCTGTTATTCTCAGAGAGGATTAAAGATTTTACTCCCCAACCATATAGTTGGTTATTTATATTTACCCCTGCATATAAAGATATTTAGGGATAAATTGCCTTTTTTTAAACTTTACATATTAACTAAATTATACACCACACTTCTTTTTAAGGTTAACCGATTAATCGAAACAATAATCGGCCAAATAATCGTTAGTTGCAGCCCTAGCTAAAATTATTGCTCTCTGGCGAGCGAGGTGATATGTAATGTGTATCGCAGTCAACGCTTTCACGCACATGCTCCCCGTCGCGTGCATTTACATTCCTATGTGCGTCTATGTGGGGTGGCCTTTAAAATGTTTGTTTGGGGGGGATTTTCTGTGCTTGGGTGTAACTTTATTTATTTTTTCCATGTGATGATTTTTAGGTGACGGTTCTCTTTGAGACCCCCCTCCCCCCCAATATGTCTCCTTTGGGCTCCACTGGTACAATGCATCTTCAATCATGGTAAAGAGTCTATGGCATAGGCTCTTTACCAAGTGATCAGCTGTGTCCAATCAGTTATCGGCATGCCTCTCCTCTTGCTGACTGTGTGATGAGAGTCGATAAGCGGCTTTTCTGAGTGGAGACATCTGGACTGATAATCGGTGCAATGCTTATCAGTGCAGCCCCGCCAGTGATGCCAATCAGTGCAACCTCAGTCAAGGAGAAAAATTACTGATTTTACAACATTTTTATAACAAACTAAATTTTAAAAAAAAAAGAAAATTTGGTCTTTGTTTGTTTAGCAGATATTTAAAACCTCCCAGTGGGTTAAGCTCTGTCTCTAAAAATGTTATAAATGTCATATGGGTACAGTGTTGCATGACCGTGCAATTGCCATTCAAAATGTGACAGCGCTGAAAATTGGCTTGGGGGGGAAGTGTCCATCATTGAAGCTGGTTAGCTGCCTCCTGCAGACAGTGTTAATTTTGGCAGCAAATTTCGATTTAGTTTTAGTCTTAGAATTAAAATGGCATTGTCGTATTGGAGTCGTATTTAGTCGACTAAATCTCCAGTACATTTTAGTCGACTAAAACTCTTTTTAGTCATCTAAAATCGAATGGGTGTAATTAAACTGCAATGCAATAGTTAACGTTTCTCTACAATTTCCAAACTCCTTGTTATATACTGCTGAAGTGAAAAATCTCATATATTAAGGTATTGAGGTATGAACATGCACTACAGACCAGTGTTAATTTGCCATTTTAGTTTTTCGTATTTTAGTCATCTCAATTGTTTTAGTCGTATTTTAGTCAACTAAAATAGTATTCATTTAGTCGACAAAATCAACAATGCCTGCAGGAACCTGATCTAGTCACACACAGAATGTGGGATCTCCCTGGAAGGTTCTCGTGCAGAATAGATTTGTGTTCCCAGCTGTTTGGTGAGAGGAGCTGTGCCCCGCCCACTGCGTGCTGCTGACCGGAGTTGGGTATATCTGCGTTGGATGGGGGTGCTCCTGTCCCCCATCGCTGTGCTCTGTTGGATGGGGGTGCTCCTGTCCCCCATCGCTGTGCTCTGTTGGGATGGGGGTGCTCCTGTCCCCCATCGCTGTGCTCTGTTGGATGGGGGTGCTCCTGTCCCCCATCGCTGTGCTCTGTTGGATGGGGGTGCTCCTGTCCCCCATCGCTGTGCTCTGTTGGATGGGGGTGCTCCTGTCCCCCATCGCTGTGCTCTGTTGGATGGGGGTGCTCCTGTCCCCCATCGCTGTGCTCTTGGATGGGGGTGCTCCGGTCCCCCATCGCTGTGCTCTTGGATGGGGGTGCTCAGGTCCCCCATCGCTGTGCTCTTGGATGGGGGTGCTCCTGTCCCCCATCGCTGTGCTCTGTTGGATGGGGGTGCTCCTGTCCCCCATCGCTGTGCTCTGTTGGATGGGGGTGCTCCTGTCCCCCATCGCTGTGCTCTGTTGGATGGGGGTGCTCCTGTCCCCCATCGCTGTGCTCTGTTGGATGGGGGTGCTCCTGTCCCCCATCGCTGTGCTCTGTTGGATGGGGGTGCTCCTGTCCCCATCGCTGTGCTCTGTTGGATGGGGGTGCTCCTGTCCCCCATCGCTGTGCTCTGTTGGATGGGGGTGCTCCTGTCCCCCATCGCTGTGCTCTGTTGGATGGGGGTGCTCCTGTCCCCCATCGCTGTGCTCTGTTGGATGGGGGTGCTCCTGTCCCCCATCGCTGTGCTCTGTTGGATGGGGGTGCTCCTGTCCCCCATCGCTGTGCTCTGTTGGATGGGGGTGCTCCTGTCCCCCATCGCTGTGCTCTGTTGGATGGGGGTGCTCCGGTCCCCCATCGCTGTGCTCTTGGATGGGGGTGCTCCTGTCCCCCATCGCTGTGCTCTGTTGGATGGGGGTGCTCCTGTCCCCCATCGCTGTGCTCTGTTGGATGGGGGTGCTCCTGTCCCCCATCGCTGTGCTCTGTTGGATGGGGGTGCTCCTGTCCCCCATTGCTGTGCTCTGTTGGATGGGGGTGCTCCTGTCCCCCATCGCTGTGCTCTGTTGGATGGGGGTGCTCCGGTCCCCCATCGCTGTGCTGTTGGATGGGGGTGCTCCTGTCCCCCATCGCTGTGCTCTTGGATGGGGGTGCTCCTGTCCCCCATCGCTGTGCTCTGTTGGATGGGGGTGCTCCTGTCCCCCCATCGCTGTGCTCTGTTGGATGGGGGTGCTCCTGTCCCCCATCGCTGTGCTCTGTTGGATGGGGGTGCTCCTGTCCCCCATCGCTGTGCTCTGTTGGATGGGGGTGCTCCTGTCCCCCATTGCTGTGCTCTGTTGGATGGGGGTGCTCCGGTCCCCCATCACTGTGCTCTGTTGGATGGGGGTGCTCCGGTCCCCCATCGCTGTGCTCTGTTGGATGGGGGTGCTCCTGTCCCCCATCGCTGTGCTCTGTTGGATGGGGTGCTCCGGTCCCCCATCTCTGTGCTCTGTTGGATGGGGGTGCTCCGGTCCCCCATCGCTGTGCTCTGTTGGATGGGGGTGCTCCGGTCCCCCATCGCTGTGCTCTGTTGGATGGGGGTGCTCCGGTCCCCCATCGCTGTGCTGAAACTAATATTTTATATGAGGGAATGTTTTAGGGGGACAAAAGTGTACCTGTCATTTGGTGTATCGGAAGTACTGACCCCCCCCCCCCCCCTGTCTTTTCAGGTATCCGAGTGCTGGTGGACGCCCGTGAGAAGCTGCACATCCCCTGGGGGAACCTGTCCAATCAGAAACATGGAGAAGTGATGATGGCGTTTGACACGCGCTCGGCCATGGTAGTTCAGGGAATGGTGGAGACGCACACTTTCCTCACACACTTGTCGTGTATAAAGGCATTATGGGCGGATAGCGGCATTCAGCATGCATACGACCGACGCCGAGAATTCCAGCTGGTAAGAGGGGGGGTTCTTATTAACATAGAATTGTGGTGTATTGGTTGGTGTGATCACATGTAACCCCTGTTGTGTGAATGTGACGCTTGCACTACAAGAATGCAACTTCATCTCAGGAGGTTCAACCCCAAATGTTTTAAGGGTTCATCAATAAGTGAGCTAATGCCCAGTGCCCCTCCCCCCTCTACATGCAGCTTATGTGATCCCTCATCGTCCACCACCCTCTCCAGTCCAGCACTTCAAACCCTGCACTACAGTGCTGGAGGCTGTATAACTGTGTAATGTGAGCTAGGGCTGGGAGATTTTCTTTAAAAAAACTCGATTCACGATTCGAATCGAGTGTTTTTTTTTTTTTTTTTGGAAACCGCGCCGGTCCTGAGGCGCTGCGGTTATGAGCTTTTAGGCGAGGCTTCGGCCTAGTCCACGGCGTCCTAGTCCATGGCGTCCGGTGCTCACATTACGCTGTTGCACTGCCTCTGGCACTGTACAATGCCCATTAAACTGGCTGGAGAGGGTGGTGGGAGATGGATGGTGGAAGGTGCATGCAGCAGGGAGGATGTGAGTTCCATCTTTACAATTTTTGGGAAAAGGTGAACCCGCCCTTTAATCTCATGTGACTGACCATTTCACCCTGCCCATTGATATACACTGATTTATCTATACGATCTCCTCCCTCCTGTCCATCCGTCCTCGTGCTCTGGTTTAGGGGTGCCTGTGGTGTTGGCATTGTTATGCAGCTCCTGGCACCTGAAGGGTTGGAGTTTTTCGATCCAGAGCTTGGCATCAGGAGTAGGGCTAATCGGTGCGTAGTGTGGCACCTGAAGAGGACAGTGGCATTGTGCCTGGTAAGCACTTGGTGCACAGACCTGTCTGTGAAGAAGGTTGTACATTTCTTATTGTGAAGAGATGACCTCCACTCTGAAACATCTTTTGTGACACTCCAGTGAACTCTCATTGGGTGTCCTGAATGATCTATCTGTCCCCCCGGCGGGGCTCTCTGTGTGCGTGTCCTAAAACCCCCCCCCCCCCCCAGCGGGGCTCTGTGTGTGCGGGTGTCCTAACCCCCCCCCCCCCCCCCCGGCGGGGCTCTGTGTGTGCGGGTGTCCAGCCCCCCCCCCCCCGGCGGGGCTCTGTGTGCGGGTGTCGTCCCGTCCCGTGTCCCGCCCCCCCCCCGTCCCCCCCCGGCGGGGCTCTGTGTGTGCGGGTGTCTCGTCCTCTCTTCCCCCCCCCCCCCCCCCCCCCCGGGGGGGCTCTGTGTGTGCGGGTGTAACCATAATTGGCTGTTGAAAACACTACTAACGATCCGAAAATCATCAGGTCGTTCGGACGAAACTTCCGATTTCGTGTGTACGGGGCCTTAGGCTCCCTACACATATGCAAATTGGATGCGTTTTGAACTGCATGAACAGTGGACTGGCAGCTTTTTCTGTGGAGCCGGTTCATAAACATGTAGTGCGAATTCTCTGCGAAATCTGTTTTTCTAGCAAAAAATTAGTTGGAACCCCCAAACAATTCTTTATCTACTATAAAAGGTGTTTTTTAATTGTCACAGTATTTGCGCAGCTATTTTTCAAATGCAATTTTTTGGGAGAGAATTTTTTTAATGCAAAAAACACAATACGTAACTCCCCCTTTTCTATATTTAACAAAAAAAATCCCACGCCAAGTAAATAGATACCAAACATGTCACACTTTAAAATTGCGCACACCCACTCAACGGCAACCAACGACTTTTTTTTTACTATCCATAGGCAACTCTTTTAAAAGGCTTTACAGGTTACTGTAGGTGTGCTGGGATTGCTGACCATGATCTGGCGTTCGCGGCGATACTTCATGTGTGGGACAATTGCGGTTTGCGTGCGTACGGGACCGGCGCTTGCCTCTGGACAGGGGACACTTTAACCACTTGATGTCCGCGATATAGCCGAATGACGGCCACAGCGCCGCCCTGAATTTCCGGAAGGCCGAGGGCGTGTGCGGAGCACACTGTGATCACCGAGTCACAGATTCAGGTGATCACCGATCCGAGTAAGGGGCCGATCCCAGCCCCTTACCAAGTGATCAGCTGTCAGCCAATGACAGCTGAACACATGATGTAAACAAAAGATCGGTAATTTTTTTTTTTTTTTTTTTTTTTTATCACCGGCTCATCTGCAAGGGACATCGGTCCCGAAGAGGAAGAGGCAATTATGCCTCATCTGTGCCACCGATCAATGTCCACAAGTGGTGCCCATCACTGCCACATATCGGTGCCCATCAGTGCCGCCTCATCAGCGTACATCAATGAAGGAGAAAAATTACCTATTTAAATTTTTATAACAAAATATAAAAAAAATAAGTTAAAAATTCGGTCTTTTTACGTTTTTGTAAAAAAAAAAAAACATGCAGAGGTGATCAAATACCACCAAACAAAGCTCCATTTATGGGAAGAAAATAATAAAAATGTAGTTTGGGTACAGTGTTGTGTGACTGCGTAATTGTCATTCAAAGTGGGACAGCGCTGAAAATAGGTTGGGACAGGAGGGGGGGGGGTTTAAGTGCCCAGTAAGCAACTTTTTTTTTTTTTTTTTTTTTCTCTCACTGTTATTGCTGTCAAACATCCTTATGAGAGTAATAGGCAGTGACAGGTACTCCTTTTAGAAGACCCCAAATAGCTCCTTGAAAGCATTCAGAAATGCTAAGATAGGTGTTTTTTGATTGGTCCGATGATGACAGTAAACCGGATGTGCCTATCTTCGGGTCTCTGACTAGCCAGTGGATATGTGGGCTAGTATCTGGGGTCTCCCAGTGGGATAGGAGAGCCCGAGTGAGCCGCTGTGGGGGGCCATACTGGGCTCTTCTGGGTCTGGTAAGGTTTTTAAGGGGACTGCAAATGAAAAGTGCACCCCCCCCCCCCCGAACCATACCAGGCCACATGCCCTAAACATGCTTGCTAGTCTCCCCCACCTGCATGCTAGCAGAAGGGCCTGGTATGGATTTTGGGGGGAGGGGGGGGGGGGGAGAAGAGATATACATTTTTTATTTGGGTACAGCGTGGTATGGCTGCAATTGTCAGTTAAAGGGACGCAGTGCCATATCGCAAAAAAAGGGCCTGGTCATTAGGGGGGCAAATCCTTCCGGAGCTGAAGTGGTTAAATAGCAATGTGCGACCTACCCAAATAAAATTGATGATTCGACCCCCCCCCCCCCCCACAAATAGCACCTTCTTTTGATGGTATTTGATCACCCCTGTTTTTTTTTTTTTTTTTTTGTTTTGTTTTTATATATAAACAAAAGACTTTTTGAAAGAATTTTGAAGAGGGAAATTGTTTTTTTTTTTTTTGCGATATCCCCAAAATTAAAAGAAAAAAAAACTCCATCAGTTTAGGTCATTATGTATTCTTCTTCTACATATTTTTGGTAAAAAAAAATCGTAATAAGCGTATATTGATCGGTTTGCACAAACGTTATAGCGTCTACAAAATGGGGAATAGATTTATGACTATTTGTTTTACTAGTAATGGCGCAATCTGATTTTTAGGGGGATTGCGGCAGACAGATTGGATTTTTTTTTTTTTCGGGGACCATTGACATTTATTCAGCGATCGGAGCTAAAAATAGCCACTGATTATTGTGTAAATGACACTGGCAATGAAGGGGTTAACACTGGGGGGGCGATCAAGGGGTTAAGTGTGTTTCCTGGGTGTGTTCTAACTGTAGGGGGGGATGGGTTAACTAGGACATGACAGATCGATGTTTCTGATGACAGGGAACATCGATCTGTCATGTCACTAGGCAGAACGGGGGAAATTGCCTTGGTTTACATGGGCAGTTTCCCGTTCTGCTTCTGTACACCGATCGCAGGTTGCCGGCAGACATTGCATATCGCAGGCACGCTCCCGCCCGCTGGCCTCCCTGCACAGACCGATCTGCACCTATGGCGGCGGTATTTTCAGGAGAGCCAACCTGCCGCAGTGTGACGGCAGCTGGTCGGCAAGAGGTTAAAGTAGCGCAGTGCTAAATAGCCAAAAAATGGACTGTTATGAAGGGGGGTAAATCTTCCGGAGATAAAGTAAAGGATAAGTTCACCTTTTTTACATATTGCATGTTCCAGGTCCTACCTCCTCTCCCCCCTCCCCGTGACAGTGGGCGGTGCCGTGAACTGATGTCCGGTGAGACGGTGTGCTGAGAGTCTGCAGGATCCTGGCATTGCACTCCCAATCTACTGATCACGGGTGCTTTACAAATGCCATTGATGTGCACTTCTTTTTTTTTTTTTTTTTTACTTAAAGAGGAGTTCCACCCAGGGGGGGGCCGTCAAAAAAAAAGAAAATTAAAAGTCAGCAGCTACAAATACTGCAGCTGCTGACTTTTAATTGGACACTCACCTGTCCCTGGGTCCAGCGATGTGGGGGATCGAAGCCCCGCTCGTCTCCCCCCTCCGCTCGTCGGCGCCGGCATTTCAACTGTGGGCGCCGGGCTGTGGCTTCACAGCCTGGCACCCACTGCGCATGCGCGAGCGGCGCCGCGCACAGTGATTGGCCGCTCAATCACCTGGGTCCCAGATGATTGACAGGAGGGAGGGAGCAGAGCTGAGCCCTTCCTGTGCCGAGGGGGAAGTGATGTCACCAGCCCAGGCTAAGGGACAGGCAGACAACGAGGGACCACCTAGCAACAGGCATTTAGAGGTAAGTGAAAAAAAAAAAAAATATCCAAATGTTTTTTTTGTTTTTGTTTTTTAGAATTTTTACAGGTAGTTTTGTTTTTTGGGTGGAACCCCACTTTAATAAAAGGTGAACTTCGCCTTTTAAGCCATAGAATGTGAAACTTTAGAAAATGGCTCAATTCCCCCGTCAACACAATGTTTATGGGAAACCCCTCCTGCAGTGCTATGGTGATCTGCCGGCTGGGTGGCAGAACACAATGATCACTCTCGGTGACTATTGCTGCCGGCAGTGATGGCATGGGGGGGGGGGGGGTAAATAAAAATCAGACAGGCTGGTTGTACTGAAGTCAGTCCATGGAAGGACTCCGGTGCAACCAGCCTGCCCGTAGATGAATTGAATCTCGGCCAGTCCCTGATGAACCGGCTAAGATTCTGTCCACCTTTACACGGCCCTAATGTGGAACATCACTCTCTCCATCAACATGAACTATTTATAATCCTCCTAGTGTTCATAGATAGGAAAGTAGATCACGTTCACTTTGATTTTTTGCATATTTTTTGTTACTTCCTGATTTCTGGCCTAGGCAAATGATGTCATACATTCCAGGAGTCTTCAGGAGGGGCTTTTGCAACTAAGCACCCACTCCTGCTTGCATGCCTGATCTAAGGGCAGATGGATTCCAGGAAGTAAATGCTACAGTAGTCATCTGCCCTTACTGAAGATGTCTGTAGCTAGAAATGCCGGGGGGGGGGGTTTCTAAGAAATTTGTCAGCAAAATAAAGCATTGGGATTAAAACCTGGAAGTCATTTTACTTAAGTGGTTGTACCGGTACTTTATTATTTAAAAAAAAAAAAAAAAAAAAAAAAATTTTGTTTTATTAGCTGACGTTCGGCTTTTTAGTAATAACAACTGGCTGTTATTACAAGGAGCTGGAAGGGACGTCCTCCTGCGGCTCCGCCCAGGTCTGCCCATCCCACCGGGAGACCCAAGCTGGCCGGTGACCTGAACAATGCCGGATTTGGCTTTGATCGGGTCTCCAGTGTAGAAACCCGGAAGCGACGTCCCTTCTGGTTCGCTCGGCAGCCAACGGCGCCAATTTTAAAAGACCGTATTAAAAAAACGCAGATCTTAGCGATTTGAATACTTTAAATGGGCTGTAAACCTCTCGTGCATCCTATGAATCAAGGTGCAAAAACTTCTGACCCTGACCGGCCCCTCTGTTTTACTCACTTGAGCCCGATCGTTCCCACGGCGGAGACACGCTCGCCCTCTGCCCGTTGTCTCGGCTCTTGATTAGATAGATTGATCAGCAGCCATTGGCTCCCACCCCTGTCAATCAAATCCAGTGATGGAGCCGTGTCCCGCATTCTCTGTCTATGGGTGCAAAAACCGGACTAGGGAGCCCACCCTCTTCTCCTAGGGGTTTTACTGATGTGGGGAGCTGATGGCGCCTCCGGGGGACCCCAGAAGAGGTGAATCGGGGCCACTCTGTGCAAAACAAACTGCACAGTGGAGATATGACATGTTTGTTTAAAAAAAAAAAAAAGTGGTTTACAACCCCTTTTTAAGTGCATAAAAATCAATGAGTAAAAAAAAAAAAAAAAAATCAAATATCTAATAGTTTGCTATTTAAGGTACATTAATAATTTTATTCAGCATGAAATGGAGCTTGGTTATGTAGCATGAGGCTGTATATTCTGCAATATTTACATTTTTGGTAAACTCATTCAATGAATCCAAGCTCTGCAAGCTGAGATACCATGCACTGCATTGATGCCTTCACACAATTTCACAGTAACCATGGGATAAAACAAAGTTCAAGAATATTCTTCTATGTGCACTACAAACTGTATGATTGAATCGATTCTGATATCGCTGTTATACTAACCTGACAACTTATTACTCTAAATAGGAAACCTTCATTTTGTTTGCAAATATTAAAGATTCTAACTACCAGCAGGAAGAAGTCCTTACATATAAAGAGCACCTGTTATTTCTGATCCATCATCACGGCGCCCGTTAGCTGGCGTCCAATCAACTGCTGCCGCCACGTCCCTCACCTTGTGTCTAGAGGTCGACCGATATGGGTTTTTCTCTGGCCGATGCCAAAGCCGATATTTAGAAATCGCGGTGGCCAATGGCCGATATAAGATGCCGATTTTTTTTGGGCCGATATATTAGGCCGATTTTTTTTTTTTTCAGTTAGACCCCTTTCACAATGGGGCGTTCTTCAGGCGCTTTTGGGCTAAAAATAGCGCCTGCAAAACGGCTCCCCTGCAGTCTGTGTGAATGCCCGAGTGCTGTCACACTGAGGCGATGCGCTGACAGGATGTTAAAAAAAAAGTCCTGCAAGCAGCATCTTTGGAGCGGTGTATACCCCTCCTCCACCACTCCTGCCCATTGAAATGAATGCGCACCGCTGCCGAAGCGCCTGGCAGCAGCGCTTCAGGGGCGCATTTAACCCCTTCTTCGGCCGCTAGCTGGGTTATAAGCGCCCCGCTTGCAGCCGAATAGCGCTGCTAAAATGACGGTAAAGCGCCGCTAAAATTAACAGCATTTTACCGTCAACGCCTGCCCGCTCCAGTGTGAGAGCAGCCTTAAGTAATAAGTGATACAGAAATTTTTTTATATTTAAACATTTTATTAAACAAAACAAACCTCCAATCAGTTCACTTGTATGTAGAATTTAGATAAAAAAAATAACTATATCTTAAATATTAAATACACAAAAACAGGTAATCAAAACTTTTAGACGAAAAAAAATGGGCTAACTACTGCTTTTTTTTTTTTTTTTTTTTTTTTTTTCTTCTTTCATTAGTGTATTTTTTTTAAAAAAAATTGCGTTTGAAAGACTGCTGCGCAAATACCGTGTGACATAAAATATTGCAACAACCACTATTTTATTCCCTAGGGTCTCTGCTAAAAATATATATATATAATGTTTGGGGGTTCTAAGTGATTTTCTAGCAGAAAATACAGGATTTTTAAGCAACAAATGTCAGAAAAGATTTAGTCTTTAAATGGTTAAACTGAGAGCTTCTCCCACACAGAGTTCAGTCTATTGATAAAAGAACCTGAAAGAGATACAAATGTATCTTCTTATCAGACTTGGCTGCCCAGAGGAGGAGAGAAGAAAACTTCAGACAACTTGCAATTGACTTCAATTACAGAAGTCATTTGCAAGTCCCGCTGAATCGGCTTTTTTTATCAGCACAATCGGCTGATGCCGATTAAGTAAAAATAGCCAAATATCGGCCGATATATCGGTCGACCTCTACTTGTGTCACTGCCACATCACCAGCCATCCCATTAAAGTGAATGGGTCGGAGGGGGGGAAGCCAATAGGGGGTCGGAGGGGGGGGAGCCAATAGGGGGTCGGAGGGGGGGAGCCAATAGGGGGTCGGAGGGGGGGGGGAGCCAATAGGGGGTCGGAGGGGGGGGGGGGGAGCCAATAGGGGGTCGGAGGGGGGGGGGAGCCAATAGGGGGTCGGAGGGGGGGGGGGGGAGCCAATAGGGGGTCGGAGGGGGGGGGGGGAGCCAATAGGCTGTCGGAGGGGGGGGGAGCCAATAGGCTGTCGGAGGGGGGGGGAGCCAATAGGGGGTCGGAGGGGGGGGGAGCCAATAGGGGGTCGGGGGGGGGGGAGCCAATAGGGGGTCGGAGGGGGGGGGAGCCAATAGGGGGTCGGAGGGGGGGGGAGCCAATAGGGGGTCGGAGGGGGGGGGAGCCAATAGGGGGTCGGAGGGGGGGGGAGCCAATAGGGGGTCGGAGGGGGGGGAAGCCAATAGGGGGCCGAAGGGGGATAGCCAATAGGGGGTTGGAGGGGGGGGGAGCCAATAGGGGGTCGGAGGGGGGCAATAGGGGGTCGGAGGGGGGGGAAGCCAATAGGGGGCCGAAGGGGGATAGCTAATAGGGGGTCGGAGGGGGGGCAATAGGGGGTCGGAGGGGGGGGAGCCAATAGGGGGTCGGAGGGGGGCAATAGGGGGTCGGAGGGGGGCAATAGGGGGTCGGAGGGGGGGGGAGCCAATAGGGAGTCGGAGGGGGGGCCAATAGGGGTCGGAGGGGGGGGGGAGCCAATAGGGGGGAGCCAATAGGGGGTCGGAGGGGGGGGAGCCAATAGGGGGTTGGGGGGGGGGCCAATAGGGGGTCGGAGGGGGGGGAGCCAATAGGGGGGGAGCCAATAGGGGGTCGGAGGGGGGGGAGCCAATAGGGAGTGGGGGGGAGCCAATAGGGGGTCGGAGGGGGGGGAACAAATAATAGGGGGTTAGAGGGGGGGGAGCCACAATAAACAAAAGACAATTTTTTTTTTTTTTACTTTTTTATAATATCCCAATAAAAAAACCTAATTCTTTATCAGTTTAGGTCAATATGTATTCTACATATTTTTGGTAAAAAATAAATAACAAAATTGCAATAAGCGTATTGGTTTGCGTAAGTGTTATAGCATCTACAAAATAGGGGATAGTGTTTTTTTTTTTTTTTTTTTTTGACCATTGACATTTTATGCAGCGATCAGTGCTATAAAAATGCATTGATTACTGTGTAAATGTCATTGGCAGGGAAGGGGTTAACACAAGGGGGCGATCAAGGGATTCAGTGTGTCCTAGGGAGGAGTTTCTAACTGTGGGGGGGGGGAGAACTGACAGCGAGTGCAGAGAGATCGCTGATCCTAATCGATTGGTACAGTCTTATCATTCTCTACTCCCCTGACAGAACGGGGATCTGTTTGTTTATATTGGCAGATCCCTGTTCTGTGGAGCGATCGCGGGTGGAGATCGCGGCCGTGCGCTCACCCTCTGTATTGCACGAAGCGATGTACACCTACGGCAATTCGCACACTAGAGCTTTACGGCGGCTGGTCGGCAAGTGGTTAAATCGAGCCTTTTTACTAGTTTAAATTGAATCCACCCTGCCCCCGATCCCTCCGTAAAGTTTTACCGTTGGTATTCGGCCGCTAGCAGGGCGGTTTTACCCCCCGCTAGCGGCCGAGAAAGGGTTAAATACCACCGCACAGGCGCTTTGCCGGCGGTAAAGCCGCGCCGTCCCATTGATTTCAATGGACAGGAGCGGTAAAGGAGCGGTATACACTCCGCTCCTTCACCGCTCCGAAGATGCTGCTGGCAGGACTTTTTTTTACCGTCCTGCCAGCGCTCCGCTCCAGTGTGAGAGCCCTCGGGGCTTTTACACTGGAATGAAAGCAGCGGCACTTTCGTGTCGGTTTGCAGGCGAGTCTCGCCCACAAATGTAAGCAGTATTACACATGTGAGATATCACTGCGATCATCCGAGTGAGAACAATCGTTCTCACACAAGACCTCCTGTAACTAAACGGGTAAACGTTAAACTCTAAAGCGAAGTTCCGGACATTTCTGTCTGTCAGCGGCATTTGTCCGCAATGGTACAAAGCATTGAAAATAATTTACAAATCAAATTGATTTTGTTTTTTAATGTGAAATGTTTAAATATGTTGGTGTATATTCGTGTGTGTAGGTCTTCCTTATAGTGCTATTATATGTAAATGATATAATGCGATGTGTGATCACACCAATATGGTGGAGAGCCAGCATCCAATCGGCACTGGCAGCCATTGGTGGGGGGGGGGATAGCACATGAGGGGAGATTGCTGTACTGACATCTCTTGGGTTAGTATTGTGATCTCTCTTGCTGGGGTGATGGAAAATAAATGTAGTGTGTAGCCAGGCTTGGTGATACATCCCATAAGTTGATGATGGTGGTTGCCGTGTCATTGCTCTCCTGATCTCTCTGGTTGGGCAGCAGTCCAGTGTGTCCTCCTCCTATCATGTCACATGTTCTCAGCAGACAATAGGCACACTGTTCATATACAGAGGGCTGAGTATACACCTGTCCTCCCACATACCCATCCTTCACAATAAAGGGATCCTGTCATGACAGCTGCCCCCCCCCCCCCCTCTGTTATCTGTCTCCAGGGAACAGCCATATCCCAGCAGTCCAGCCATAGCACCCTTCCAGGGACAGAGTCTTCATTCGTGCCAATGGCATCCTTAGGGTACCCAACAGAGCAACCCCAGACACAAATTCCACAATCTGGGGCATCCACCAATCAGACCTCACTGAACTCCGTACATACACAGGAGCTGATTTCTTGGCAAAGGATTTCTATTTCTGTCTGTCCGGACCTGACATTTATACAGCTCTGCCACACAGTGCAGCCCCATCTGGTATAGCAATACACCTTATTTTTCTCTGCAGTACGTAACACAGGTCTTGCCTGCCTGTCATTGGACACTGAAAGGATTTGCTGCAGGAACACAGCGCTGTTATCTGCCCGCAGTGCAGTATGAATACTGGGAGGTGGGAGGGGCTTAGTCTGTGATTTGTATGTACAGGAGACACTGGGAGGGGCCTGGTCTGGGATTTGTATGTACAGGAGATAATGGGAGGGGCCTGGTCTGTGATTTGTATGTACAGGAGATAATAGGAGGGGCCTGGTCTGTGATTTGTATGTACAGGAGACACTGGGAGGGGCCTGGTCTGGGATTTGTATGTACAGGAGACACTGGGAGGGGCCTGGTCTGGGATTTGTATGTACAGGAGACACTGGGAGGGGCCTGATTTGTATGTACAGGAGACACTGGGAGGGGCCTGGTCTTGGATTTGTATATACAGGAGACACTGGGAGGGGCCTGGTCTGGGATTTGTATGTACAGGAGATAATGGGAGGGGCCTGGTCTGTGATTTGTATGTACAGGAGATAATGGGAGGGGCCTGGTCTGGGATTTGTATGCACAGGAGATAATGGGAGGGGCCTGGTCTGTGATTTGTATGTACAGGAGATAATGGGAGGGGCCTGGTCTGTGATTTGTATGTACAGGAGATAATGGGAGGGGCCTGGTCTGTGATTTGTATGTACAGGAGATAATGGGAGGGGCCTGGTCTGGGATTTGTATGTACAGGAGACACTGGGAGGGGCCTGGTCTGTGATTTGTATATACAGGAGACACTGGGAGGGGCCTGGTCTGGGATTTGTATGTACAGGAGACACTGGGAGGGGCCTGATTTGTATGTACAGGAGACACTGGGAGGGGCCTGATTTGTATGTACAGGAGACACTGGGAGGGGCCTGGTCTGGGATTTGTATGTACAGGAGACACTGGGAGGGGCCTGATTTGTATGTACAGGAGACACTGGGAGGTGCCTGGTCCTCGGATTTGTATGTACAGGAGACACTGGGAGGGGCCTGGTCTGGGATTTGTATGTACAGGAGACACTGGGAGGGGCCTGATTTGTATGTACAGGAGACACTGGGAGGGGCCTGGTCTCGGATTTGTATGTACAGGAGACACTGGGAGGGGCCTGATTTGTATGTACAGGAGACACTGGAGGGGCCTGGTCTGTGATTTGTATGTACAGGAGACACTGGGAGGGGCCTGGTCCTGGGATTTGTATGTACAGGAGACACTGGGAGGGGCCTGATTTGTATGTACAAGAGATAATGGGAGGGGCCTGGTCTGTGATTTGTATATACAGGAGACACTGGGAGGGGCCTGGTCTGATTTGTATGTACAGGAGATAATGGGAGGGGCCTGGTCTGGGATTTGTATGTACAGGAGACACTGGAGGGGCCTGGTCTGATTTGTATGTACAGGAGATAATGGGAGGGGCCTGGTCTGGGATTTGTATGTACAGGAGACACTGGGAGGGGCCTGGTCTGTGATTTGTATATACAGGAGACACTGGGAGGGGCCTGGTCTCGGATTTGTATGTACAGGAGACACTGGGAGGGGCCTGGTCTCGGATTTGTATGTACAGGAGACACTGGGAGGGGCCTGGTCTCGGATTTGTATGTACAGGAGACACTGGGAGGGGCCTGGTCTCGGATTTGTATGTACAGGAGACACTGGGAGGGGCCTGGTCTCGGATTTGTATGTACAGGAGACACTGGGAGGGGCCTGGTCTCGGATTTGTATGTACAGGAGACACTGGGAGGGGCCTGGTCTCGGATTTGTATGTACAGGAGACACTGGGAGGGGCCTGGTCTGGCATTTGTATGTACAGGAGACACTGGGAGGGGCCTGGTCTCGGATTTGTATGTACAGGAGACACTGGGAGGGGCCTGATTTGTATGTACAAGAGATAATGGGAGGGACCTGGTCTGTGATTTGTATATACAGGAGACACTGGGAGGGGCCTGGTCTGTGATTTGTATGTACAGGAGATAATGGGAGGGGCCTGGTCTGGGATTGGCCCCCCTCAGCTTTCTGTACCATCAGTCCTTTGTGATTTTTGTGTGAATGTTGGAGGGGATGTCAATCACTGTACTCCTGTCCATGAGTGTTACATAAAATAAACGCATCCTTGGTATCCCTTTAGATGTGCATGCTCCTCCATACTAACCCCGCCTACTCATTAGTGACTTGGTTACACTTTTAGACTGAGGGGCAGAATACAGCTAAGGCTTCAGCACCCAGCGATCAGCAAGGAGCAGCATGCTTGTCTAAAGGAACGGTGGGGGTTGGGGTGCTCCTTTCATATAACGATCGAGGAAAGGGTCCTGTGATCAGAGAAAGGAGCAGGAAATACTCGGCTTTCATGTCATTGGGTCTCAAAAGGGCATTTATTTATTTTTTGGGTGGATGGATTGGAAGGTATTCTGTGTACTTTACACTTCAGAATCTTTAGCTGTATTTGTAAGTCCAACCCTCCCCACCCCGAGCTCTATTGTCGTGTTTGTTTCTACATTGTGCTCTGTGATAAGATGCTGATATTTGTGTTTGACAAACAATCACCTGACCTCTCAGTCCAGGAGACCCCGTGTGTGTCAGAGCATCAGGGACCCAGCATGTGTCCGGAACATGTGACCGTTGTGTGTCACTTCCTGTGTATACCGAGTCTGAGAAATTATGAGGGGACCCTGAGAATGGGTGCAGACAGGACTCCCACCCTCCGAGTTCTCGGCTCTGTACACCCGCTGTGCCCATTATGAGGGGTTCCCACCATCCCTGTGCTGAGTTCCCGGGTCTGTACACCCGCTGTGCCCATTATGAGGGGTTCCCACCATCCCTGTGCTGAGTTCCCGGGTCTGTACACCCGCTGTGCCCATTATGAGGGGTTCCCACCATCCCTGTGCTGAGTTCCCGGGTCTGTACACCCGCTGTGCCCATTATGAGGGGTTCCCACCATCCCTGTGCTGAGTTCTCGGCTCTGTACACCCGCTGTGCCCATTATGAGGGGTTCTCACCATCCCTGTGCTGAGTTCCCGGGTCTGTACACCCGCTGTGCCCATTATGAGGGTTCCCACCATCCCTGTGCTGAGTTCCCGGGTCTGTACACCCGCTGTGCCCATTATGAGGGGTTCCCACCATCCCTGTGCTGAGTTCCCGGGTCTGTACACCCGCTGTGCCCATTATGAGGGGTTCCCACCATCCCTGTGCTGAGTTCCCGGGTCTGTACACCCACTGTGCCCATTATGAGGGGTTCCCACCATCCCTGTGCTGAGTTCCCGGGTCTGTACACCCGCTGTGCCCATTATGAGGGGTTCCCACCATCCCTGTGCTGAGTTCCTGGGTCTGTACACCCGCTGTGCCCATTATGAGGGGTTCTCACCATCCCTGTGCTGAGTTCCTGGGTCTGTACACCCGCTGTGCCCATTATGAGGGGTTCCCACCATCCCTGTGCTGAGTTCCCGGGTCTGTACACCCACTGTGCCCATTATGAGGGGTTCCCACCATCCCTGTGCTGAGTTCCCGGGTCTGTACACCCGCTGTACCCATTATGAGGAGTTCCCACCATCCCTGTACTGTGTTCCCGGTCTGTACACCCGCTGTGCCCATTATGAGGGGTTCCCACCATCCCTGTGCTGTGTTCCCGGGTCTGTACACCCGCTGTGCCCATTATGAGGGGTTCTCACCATCCCTGTGCTGAGTTCCCGGGTCTGTACACCCGCTGTGCCCATTATGAGGAGTTCCCACCATCCCTGAGACATTTATTTTGTGGACATTGTAGAATATGGATCAGTATTTTCTTGGATGTGACGGTTCCGTGTTTGTCTTGTGAAGAGAACGGAGGGGGGGGGGGGGATTGCATAATCCTCCAGGCACGTCTGCAGTGTGAGAACAGTCGGGACTCGGCGGCTCCTCTCCGTCCTCCCAGCTCCATAAAAGGTCGGTGAGCAGAAAGTGTCTCTTGTTCTATGAAAACTCTATTAATAACACTCAGTGCTGTCTGGGGAAGACGTTCTCCTGCACACAGCTGACTTCCTGTCCTCTGTACACAGCACTGTGGTGGGCCCCGTGTCGGGGGAATTGATTCGCTCGTTTATTATCCTCGGACAGCCGGCGTGCGCCAGACTTCCTGCTATTGTCTGTTGGGAGAGAAGTTTCCTTTCAGGTAACGAGGACGGCACGCTGCCCCCTCCTCCGCTCCCAGCCCTGCCCATGTCATCAGCAAGAGGAGACCCCCTTTAACTATAATCTGTGAAATCCGGCCAGCCAATGGGCCCTCCATAGATCCGTTCCTAGTATTAGAGGGCAGAGGTCTCCGCTGTACACTGATACAGATTGTAGAACATCCCCCCCCCCCCCCCCCCACAACGCACATTTACCCCCTTCACCTCCATGAGGTTTTACCCCTCCCCCCATGACCAGGGCATGCCGCTGCATTACTTTAACTGGTAACTGCGCAGTCATGCAACACTCTACCCAAATGTCACTTATATTGTTGCTTTTGGTGGTATTTGATCACCTCCTTTATTTTTTGCGATAAACGAAAAGATTAAAAAAAAAAAAGCTTTTAAATTTCTGCAATGAAACCTCCAATAATGAAATGTCATCATAAATTTACATGTATTCCCATGTCTTTGGTAATGTGTGTGCCCCGTACCCAGACGAGGCCAGTGATGGGGGGGGGGGGCGCCCGTCCGCAGTACATGGCACGCTGTCCTCAAGTAGTTTCAGAAGTCTGGATCGGAACCGGGAGGGATTCGATTTAAATTGCTAGTAAAAAGGCTTGATATAAATCAACTGTCCTCTGACCTGCTCTTCACTCACCGACAGTCCCATTCACTTTAAAGGGACGGCTGGTGATGCGGCGGTGACACAACAAGGTGAGGGACGTGGCGGCAGCGGGTGAGTGGATTCCTGCCATCGGGCGCTGCCATGACAGATCTGAAATGACAGGTGCTCTTTAAAGCTGGGCTCACTGCCGCATGGCGCGTGTCACCGCAGGGGTCCAGTACGTCCCTGTTCACCGTATCAGGTCCAGAAGATGCACAGGAGAGGAACCAGAACCGCTCCGGAGATTTGTGAACCGGCTGCATAGAGAGCTCCATAGAGAGCCGGTCACATTCCCCTGACATGCAAACTGGATGCGAAGAAACCCTCATCCCATCCGCAGTAGTGTGAGGTGAAAATGAAGGTTTCCTGTTTTAGAAGAATAAGCTGTCAGGTTAGTAAATATTCCAAAACTGGGTCTTTTACGGCCTGCTGCGAAAATGTTTTTTTTTTCCCTCCTTTCTCCTCAAAGGAGGAATAAAGCACTTCAAGCCTATGTGCAGAAATATCACAAGGTTCATAAGCGGCTTTAGAAGGTTTCACTTTCTTTTTTTTTTTTTTTTCCTGCTTTCTCTTCCTCCACACACTTGGAGCCTGGTACAGAAGAATTTCTCTTCAAACAATCATACAGTTTGTAGTGTACAATGGGATAAGGGAATATTCCTGAACTTTGTTTTATCTCCTGATTACTGTGAAATTGTGTGAAGGCATCAATGCAGTGCGTGTTCTCAGCTTGGATTCATTGTTACTAAAAATGTAAATATTGCAGATTATACAGCCTCATGCTACATAACTGAGCTCCATGTCATGTTGAATAAACTAAATTATTAATCTATCTTAAATAGAAAACTATCTTTTAGATAGCTTTTTTTTTTTTTTTTTTTCTCTCAAATTATATTAAAATAAATTTGATAATCAAAAAAATCTAATTTAAATCAAACCTTTGTATAATTATTTTTTATCCACTGATTGCAACTATAATACTTTGGGACAGACCCCCATTCTGACATAAGGGGGGGGGGGGGCGGGAGGACTCCCCATGCGTTGTAGAGTTCCCTGTGTGGTGTGATCTAGTGTATACAATGTCTAGCAGGCGGTACTATACACGTGCCCCCCCCCCCCCCCCATTGGACAGATGTTGGGGATCTCTTCTCGGCTCCTGTGTCTTCTCTCCTGGTGAAGTTGCGGAGCGTCCCATCTGTGAATCAGCGCCCTGCCCAGCCTGTCTTTCCTGTCCCTCTCTGTAATTAGAGAGGAGTGGTGGATGGATGGCGTGGCGGCGTCCTCAAACACCTCCGGGGAGAAGTCACAATGCACGCCGTCCCCTATTACCGGGGAATAAAGGACTCCTTATTGGAACATTTCATATAGAATGGGGGGTCACTTCACATATAACAAAGGAATACATCTGACAACAAACGCGGCTCTTTTCTGGGGATATTGTCTTCTTAAAATGATTTTTTTTTTTTTTTTTTAAATCGCATTTTTTTTAAAGTGTTTTGTATTTACACAAGTTCCACTCACAGCACATAGATGGCATATTCCCATATACCTATTTGTAAAGTGGGGTTCCACCCAAAAAACACATGAAAAATCCTAAAAAAAAATACAAAAACATTTGGTTATTTTTTTTAACTCCCCTCTAAATGCCTGTTGCTAGGGGGTCCCTCGTAGTCTGCCTCTTCCAGTGCCTGGGATGGTGACATCGCTTCCCCCTCGGCACAGGAAGGGCTCAGCTCTGCTCCCTCCCTCCTGTCAATCATCTGGGACCCATTACAGGTCCCAGGTGACTGAGCGGCCAATCACGGCGCGCCGCTCGCGCAGTGGGTGCCAGGCTGTGAAGCCACAGCCCAGCGCCCACAGTTGCAATGCCGGCGCCACTGAACGGAGGGGGAGATGAGCGGGGCTTCGATCCCCCGCATCGCTGGACCCTGGGGCAGGTAAGTGTCCAATTTAAAAGTCAGCAGCTGCAGTATTTGTAGCTGCTGACTTTTTTTATTTTTTTATTTTTTTTTGACTGGCCCTCCTCTTTAATAGCTCAGATTCTTCCTCTAGGACAACTCATATAAACTAGATATAGGAAAAATAAAATCCATATGGTTGGGTATTTCTTACCTATTCTTCCATAATGACTTTGTACTATTGAGTGATCCTCGTGGGCAGATATCGGCCCCATAAAAAAAAAGAAAAGGAATTATTTGATTTTTATGCTATCTGTATACAAAAATATATATGAAGAAAGGTAAAACGCACCTTTTATACTTTATTATATTATCCAAACATAATAAACAAGTGTTTAAATATTGGGGATCATTCATAGTGCATGAGTGTTGGGGGCTGTACATCGATCGTCTTTACTTTATAGATGTTCTTGTCTCCACACAGAGAGAGAGAGAACTCCTCTACATGAGATATGGGGCTGAGCATGGAGAATGGGGGGCTTCATTAGAGCTGATTGGGGTAAACTAAGGGTTAACGAGATTTAATGGGAACAAATTTGTTATAAAAAAAAAAAAAAAAATGTAAAACCAAAAACCTGCAATCTGATAAAGAGGATAGTGAAGAGTTTATCACGTCAGATGAAAGCGCGTTGTTTTGGTTTGTAGATGAGTGAAGACAAATGTAACCAAATTACTTCCTCTCCATCTCTTGTGTAATGTGTATATAAAATGTTACTTTGTATCTCTATCCCATCTGATCGAAGTAACGTTTATAAACATTGATCAGATGGGGGATGGTGTCACGGGGACCCTACTCCCCCTGATTGCCCCATGTTCCCCAGCACCAACTTTGCCATCTTGTCCCTACAGCCCTTAAAGAGGAGTTCCACCCAGGGGGGCCGTCAAAAAAAAAAAAAAAAAAAAAAAAAAATTAAAAGTCAGCAGCTACAAATACTGCAGCTGCTGACTTTTAATTGGACACTCACCTGTCCCTGGGTCCAGCGATGCGGGGGATTGAAGCCCCGCTCGTCTCCCCCCTCCGCTCGTCGGCGCCGGCATTTCAACTGTGGGCGCCGGGCTGTGGCTTCACAGCCTGGCACCCACTGCGCATGCGCGAGCGGCGCTGTGCGCCGTGATTGGCCGCTCAATCACCTGGGACCTGTAATGGGTCCTAGATAATTGACAGGAGGGAGGGAGCAGAGCGGAGCCCTTCCTGTGCCGAGGAGGAAGTGATGTCACCAGCCCAGGCTAAGGGACAGGCAGACTACGAGGGACCACCTAGCAACAGGCATTTAGAGGTAAGTGAAAAAAAAAAAATATCCAAATGTTTTTTTTTTTTTTTTTTTTTTTTTTTTTTTAGAATTTTCACAGGTAGTTTTGTTTTTTGGGTGGAACCCCACTTGAAGTTCTCCGTGCTACACAGGCCCCAGGGAGCTGCCCCCTGCCCCCCCCCCCCCCCCCCCCCGTTCTACCAGCTGAGTGTCGGGCAGTCCGTGCCCCTGCTGGGCCGGCATATGGATTCCCCACATGCAGGCTACAACCCCGTCCCTGTCTCGGTGGGCACGGCGCTTCCCTGCTGTTCTCGCACTGTGTGCCCACTTTAGACAAAGGTCACGCCTCCTAGGCTGGACTTAGGGCAGAGGGGGTGGAGCTCGTTGCTGGGGGCAACCTGCTGCCAAGCCTCGGGTTGCCTGGAAACCGGACGGCACTTGGCTCCGGCAATGTGTGTGTGTCTCTCGCTGTGCTGCATTAATGCCACATTCATCGTATTCAGTGAGTGGTGGACAGGTGAGATGATCTTTCCATAGAGGAGGTGACTTGTCTGTCTGGTATTGGCTATGCGGGGACACCAGATCACCATCCTCGGTAGAATCACCTGCCCGGCGGGCTCCTGATGGGTCACGGCATACAGAAATGTGCGGAGGGGTCACTATAAAGGTCTCTTGTGGAGACATCCGGGGTATTTATAGAGACTGGAGTCCATCTTCTTTCCTCTATTTCCTGTGTATATATCAGAGAAATGTTCCTGGCTGATTGAACTCCTCTTATAATATTATAATCAGGATTTATATGGTACCTACAGTTTACAGAGTGCTTTACAACGCAGACCGTATGATTTATAATACAGTTTATTACCAGGGTAATCGGAGCCCTGCTCGGTAGAGCTTACAATCTAATATTATAGAGGGGGATGTTTTCTATTGACTCCCTCTGGGAACTCTCCGGTATCTCAGTGATGGTTACCTTCTTCCAGAATATTATTAATACATAGCCCCTTCATATGGGGTTCATATGGGGGTGATCTGCAACACTAACTGGGACGATCCCTTTGTAGTTAGTAATTCTTTCTGTGCTCTGGGGATGGGGACATTGTGTATTCTGGATTGTCGCATCTACAGCCATGTCTATCATATGGCAGGTGGGTGAATGAAGAGTCCAGGAAACAGTCAGTCCTTTTCTTTCTATTGAATTATGACTATCCGCACCACATCCTGGGCTCAGTGTCTGGCAGGGGTCTCCAGTTCTGTATCACTACAGCCCGTGTTGTTCATATGACCTTTTTATATTGCTACAGAATGAAGTCTTCCCTCACCTCTGTGTTTAGTTATTGGGGGGGATTGTCAACCGCTGTCAGTCTGTACATTTCATACCCTCTACATAGTACCACAGAGCCCAGACAGTACCAGGATAGATAGGTGTTGGCACTGGCCGCCTCCACCCAAAATCCTGGGATTTGCTGAGTTCCAGCAGAGGTGCCATGTGCACACCTTGGATACTGTGCTGGCTTCTGAGAGCCGTGCATGGTGGGAGTGGTGTCTATGGTCCTGTGTGCTCCCTGTATGTCTGATAGGGGGCAGTCTTCAGGTCGGGTATGATGGGATTGGTGTCTATGGTCCTGTGTGCTCCCTCCTATTTCTGATAGGGGGCAGTCTTCAGGTCGGGTATGATGGGATTGGTGTCTATGGTCCTGTGTGCTCCCTCCTATGTCTGATAGGGGGCAGTCTTCAGGTCGGGTATGATGGGATTGGTGTCTATGGTCCTGTGTGCTCCCTGTATGTCTGATAGGGGGCAGTCTTCAGGTCGGGTATGATGGGATTGGTGTCTATGGTCCTGTGTGCTCCCTGTATGTCTGATAGGGGGCAGTCTTCAGGTCGGGTATGATGGGATTGGTGTCTATGGTCCTGTGTGGTCCCTCCTATGTCTGATAGGGGGCAGTCTTCAGGTCGGGTATGATGGGATTGGTGTCTGTGCTCCCTCCTATGCCTGATAGGGGGCAGTCTTCAGGTCGGGTATGATGGGATTGGTGTCTATGGTCCTGTGTGCTCCCTGTATGTCTGATAGGGGGCAGTCTTCAGGTCGGGTATGATGGGATTGGTGTCTATGGTCCTGTGTGCTCCCTCCTATGTCTGATAGGGGGCAGTCTTCAGGTCGGGTATGATGGGATTGGTGTCTATGGTCCTGTGTGCTCCCTGTATGTCTGATAGGGGGCAGTCTTCAGGTCGGGTATGATGGGATTGGTGTCTATGGTCCTGTGTGCTCCCTGTATGTCTGATAGGGGGCAGTCTTCAGGTCTGGTATGATGGGATTGGTGTCTATGGTCCTGTGTGCTCCCTCCTATGTCTGATAGGGGGCAGTCTTCAGGTCGGGTATGATGGGATTGGTGTCTATGGTCCTGTGTGCTCCCTCCTATGTCTGATAGGGGGCAGTCTTCAGGTCGGGTATGATGGGATTGGTGTCTATGGTCCTGTGTGCTCCCTCCTATGTCTGATAGGGGGCAGTCTTCAGGTCGGGTATGATGGGAGTGGTGTCTGTGCTCCCTCCTATGCCTGATAGGGGGCAGTCTTCAGGTCGGGTATGATGGGATTGGTGTCTATGGTCCTGTGTGCTCCCTCCTATGTCTGATAGGGGGCAGTCTTCAGGTCGGGTATGATGGGATTGGTGTCTGTGCTCCCTCCTATGTCTGATAGGGGGCAGTCTTCAGGTCGGGTATGATGGGATTGGTGTCTATGGTCCTGTGTGCTCCCTCCTATGTCTGATAGGGGGCAGTCTTCAGGTCGGGTATGATGGGATTGGTGTCTGTGCTCCCTCCTATGTCTGATAGGGGGCAGTCTTCAGGTCGGGTATGATGGGATTGGTGTCTATGGTCCTGTGTGCTCCCTCCTATGTCTGATAGGGGGCAGTCTTCAGGTCTGGTATGATGGGATTGGTGTCTATGGTCCTGTGTGCTCCCTCCTATGCCTGATAGGGGGCAGTCTTCAGGTCGGGTATGATGGGATTGGTGTCTATGGTCCTGTGTGCTCCCTCCTATGTCTGATAGGGGGCAGTCTTCAGGTCGGGTATGATGGGATTGGTGTCTGTGCTCCCTCCTATGCCTGATAGGGGGCAGTCTTCAGGTCGGGTATGATGGGATTGGTGTCTATGGTCCTGTGTGCTCCCTCCTATGTCTGATAGGGGGCAGTCTTCAGGTCGGGTATGATGGGATTGGTGTCTGTGCTCCCTCCTATGTCTGATAGGGGGCAGTCTTCAGGTCGGGTATGATGGGATTGGTGTCTGTGCTCCCTCCTATGTCTGATAGGGGGCAGTCTTCAGGTCGGGTATGATGGGATTGGTGTCTGTGCTCCCTCCTATGTCTGATAGGGGGCAGTCTTCAGGTCTGGTATGATGAGATTGGTGTCTATGGTCCTGTGTGCTCCCTCCTATGTCTGATAGGGGGCAGTCTTCAGGTCTGGTATGATGGGATTGGTGTCTATGGTCCTGTGTGCTCCCTCCTATGTCTGATAGGGGGCAGTCTTCAGGTCGGGTATGATGGGATTGGTGTCTATGGTCCTGTGTGCTCCCTCCTATGTCTGATAGGGGGCAGTCTTCAGGTCGGGTATGATGGGAGTGGTGTCTGTGCTCCCTCCTATGCCTGATAGGGGGCAGTCTTCAGGTCGGGTATGATGGGATTGGTGTCTATGGTCCTGTGTGCTCCCTCCTATGTCTGATAGGGGGCAGTCTTCAGGTCGGGTATGATGGGATTGGTGTCTGTGCTCCCTCCTATGTCTGATAGGGGGCAGTCTTCAGGTCGGGTATGATGGGATTGGTGTCTATGGTCCTGTGTGCTCCCTCCTATGTCTGATAGGGGGCAGTCTTCAGGTCTGGTATGATGGGATTGGTGTCTATGGTCCTGTGTGCTCCCTCCTATGCCTGATAGGGGGCAGTCTTCAGGTCGGGTATGATGGGATTGGTGTCTATGGTCCTGTGTGCTCCCTCCTATGTCTGATAGGGGGCAGTCTTCAGGTCGGGTATGATGGGATTGGTGTCTGTGCTCCCTCCTATGTCTGATAGGGGGCAGTCTTCAGGTCTGGTATGATGGGATTGGTGTCTATGGTCCTGTGTGCTCCCTCCTATGTCTGATAGGGGGCAGTCTTCTTCAGTGATATTATGGGATATGCTGTGACAGGTGCTCTTTGATTTGCAATGACTGATTTTTCTGTCTCTTGCAGGGGGAATCTGTAAAATATTTCCTGGATAATTTGGACAAGCTTGGACAAAAGGTAAGTGGGGTGTGCTGTGCCTAATGGCTCTGACATGGTCAGTAGTGCAGTGAGGAAGTACAGGAATTCATGGGGAGGGGGGGTATTGAGTTGTAGAACCCTGGAAATGAAGGCTGTCAGTGTAAAGAAGTTGCTCTAGATCAGCGTTTCTCAACTCCAGGACTCGAGGCGCCCCAACAGGTCATATTTTCAGGATTTCCCTGGGATGAAACGCTTGTGGTAATTACTAAGGCAGTAAAACTGATCAAATCACCTGTACAAAATAATAGGAAGCCTGAAAACCTGACCTGCTGGGGGCGCTTTGAGGAACACTGGTATAGTCATTTTGCTGGATGTGACTCCGCCCCCTGTCGTGCATTTTTTTTTTTGTCCTTGGAGGTGTCTTCTCGTAACGTCTAACATCACCGGGGGGGCGGCACCTAACGCCCAACATCACCAGGGAGGGGGGGGGGGGTACCATGGTTTACATGGGCCCTGTGATGACAGGTTCTCTTTGTTAGAAGGGCCCCTCCCAGTGTCTCGCTTTCCATTCGAGCCTCTGGCTGGGGTCATCCATCTCTGACAGCTGATCATGTGATCAGACTCCACCCACAACAGCCGGAGCTGAGCAGCCACGCCCATCAGGAGGCGGGCCGATCCCAGCCATTGTACATGGGGTGTGCGGTGGTGCTTGGGAAGTGGAGAGATCGATTTCTATACATGGAAATGAAATGGGTTTGTGGGTGATGAAAACCTCTAGAGCAGGCAGGGGGGTCTCCAAACTATGACCCTCCAGTTCAGCAACTACAACTCCCATCATGCCCAGTCATGTCTGTGAAGGTCAGAGGTTTACAATGCCTCATGGGACGTGTAGTTGTGCAACAGCTGGAGGGCCGTAGTTTGGAGATCCTTGTAAGGGCCGTTTATAAATGGGCGACTGAGACACAAAATAAAAAATGTCCAAACAATAAAGATGAAGAAAAGTTCCATAATAAAGGCTTCCAAGTCCTTGGTGACTGTAGTGCGGCCCGCTGATGAGGAGGAAGAGAGACGCAGACGTGATCATCGTAGTAATCAGGCCCATCATTTATTACAATAAAAAGTGCCCAATCACAAGTAGATTAGGTTTAGGCAAGTCACAATACAGCGCCTTGAAAAAGTATTCATACCCCTTAATTTCCCACATTTTGTTACAACCAAAACCATAAATGTATTTTATTGGGATTTTATGTGATAGACCAACACAAAGTGTCACATAATTGTGAAGTGGAAGGAAAATGATAAGTTTGGTTGTTTTTTAGATTATTATTTTTTTTTTTTTTTTCAAGGGGTATGAATACTTTTTCCAGGCACTGTAGGTGCCTCTCAGTATAATCCTGGTTGATTGCTGAGGGTGTGTGTGGCGCTGATGTCGGCTCGCCCCGCTCCGGTGGATTCCAGGGCTCAGCCGCCCCCTCGTTGGCTGTGATGTCAGCGGGCGTGGGGTACGGAGAGGCCGTCGGGCGCGCGTTCGCAGAGTGCGTTCTCCTTCAGGCTGTGATTATACCATGATGGTGATGCGGGGCTGTATTTATATCACTCACATGGGAGCGTCTACTACATTACCCAGCATGCTATGCAATCAAAATCCTATGTGGTGAACAAAAATGTAAATTTATTAAAACAAGAATGGCTGTGAAGTATAAACAAAACGGGGGGAAAAATGAATTTGTCATTTAATTCCTCAATAATTATAGGAGTGAGTTATTGGAGATTGACGATAACAATCTGTGAAGAGTACATGTAATCTCTAATCGCTCACACCTATAATTAGTGAGGAATTAGAGGAGTTCCGCCCCCCCCACCAAAAAATGTAAGTCAACAGCTACAAATCCGGTACAAATACTGTGGCTACTGACTCTGAGGACACTTACCTGTCCTGGGATCCTGACATATCGGCAGCCCGGCTGATTTTCCGATCAGCTCTCAGGTGCTGCCGCCGCCATTTGTAGTAAGGGAAAAAATGGCAGTGAAGCCTTTCACCTTCACAGCGGTTTCCCTTCTGCGCTTTCTAACGGGTGCGGTGGAGGGAGGAGGAGGGGGAATTCTGAGGAACCTCCTGGAAGTGGGACGGGTGCCTGTCGTCAAAACGGGTACCTGCTTAATTTAATCCGGAGCTCCACCCTAAAGTGGAAGCTCACTTGTTTGCTTCCTCCACCCCCCCCCCCCCCCCAGTGCCACATTGGGCACCTTTTTAAGTGGGGGGGGGGGGGCAACAATGGAGCTTCCACTTTTGGGTGCAGCTCCGGATTAAAATAAGCATGAGATAAAATATATATATATATATATATATATATATATATAAAATATGTTATATTTTTCAGCCGTTGTTTTGTTTCAAAATTTTATCATTGTTCACTACATATGATTTTTTTATTGCATAGCATGCTGGGTAATGTAGTTCACGCTCCCATGCAATCAATATAACCACAGCCTATAGAAGGAGCACGCCTAGCGGCCCTCTGTACCCCGCGCCTGCTGATGTCACAGCTGACTAGGGGGCGACTGAGCCCTGCAATTCACCGGAGCGGGCGAGCCGCCATCAGCGCCACACGCCAGCGATCTGGACCGGGAATATACGGAGAGGCCACCACCTATGTGACGTTCCAATCTACATTTGTGAATTATCACGTTTTAATGAAACCTTCACCTTATTACACTGAGATGAGCCCTGCTCTGTCCTTGTGATCCCAGATGCTGTGTATACATTGGGTGAGCTTTCTTCTCATTGGTGGATCTTTTATACATCCCACTTCCTGTACTCCATACACAATAACGTCACCACATGGTGTGGAGTTCACCTTTTTTATAACATCGCCCCTATAGACATGTTCTTGTTTTATCGATGTTCAGATATCCGTCCACCGATAATAAACGGCCTCCCAGACATCTGGATGGTAAATGTGATCTGAGGGGGGCGCTATATGACATGTGGAATCCTCCTGTCACCCAGGATTACTTCTGCAATGGCTCCTCCCATATAAACCATGTGATCAGATCTCAGACTGCCTGTCTGGAGGGGGGTTAACCCCTTACCCACCAGTACAATGGTGATCACAATCCGTGGGTACCGCTCTGTGGTGTCATGTGGGCGCCCTCTGCTGGATGCTGCCGGAATGGACAACGGAAATGTGTATTTCTACTTTACAGACCCAGAAATGCTGGTGATCGGTGACAGGGGAGCACAGATTGATAGGAACTTTAGTTCATTGATGTCAGGGGTTCTGGTAGTACATTGCTGGGGCTTGTAGTACATTGGTGACATGGGAGCACAGATGGGGATTGTGGTAAATTTGGTAAATTGATGGGGATTGTGGTAAATTTGGTAAATTGATGGGGATTGTGGTAAATTTGGTAAATTGATGGGGATTGTGGTAAATTTGGTAAATTGATGGGGATTGTGGTAAATTTGGTAAATTGATGGGGATTGTGGTACCTTGGTGACAAGAGCAGAGATTGCTGGGGATTGTAGTAGTAGTACATTGCTGGGGATTGTAGTAGTAGTACATTGCTGGGGATTGTAGTAGTAGTACATTGCTGGGGATTGTAGTAGTAGTACATTGCTGGGGATTGTAGTAGTAGTACATTGCTGGGGCTTGTAGTAGTGCATTGCTGGGGCTTGTAGTGGTGCATTGCTGGGGCTTGTAGTGGTGCATTGCTGGGGCTTGTAGTGGTGCATTGCTGGGGCTTGTAGTGGTGCATTGCTGGGGCTTGTAGTGGTGCATTGCTGGGGCTTGTAGTGGTGCATTGCTGGGGCTTGTAGTGGTGCATTGCTGGGGCTTGTAGTGGTGCATTGCTGGGGCTTGTAGTGGTGCATTGCTGGGGCTTGTAGTGGTGCATTGCTGGGGCTTGTAGTGGTGCATTGCTGGGGCTTGTAGTGGTGCATTGCTGGGGCTTGTAGTGGTGCATTGCTGGGGCTTGTAGTGGTGCATTGCTGGGGCTTGTAGTGGTGCATTGCTGGGGCTTGTAGTGGTGCATTGCTGGGGATCGTAGTGGTGCATTGCTGGGGATCGTAGTGGTACATTGCTGGGGATCGTAGTGGTACATTGCTGGGGATCGTAGTGGTACATTGGTGGGGATCGTAGTGGCACATTGGTGGGGATCGTAGTGGCACATTGCTGGGGATCGTAGTGGTACATTGCTGGGGATCGTAGTGGTACATTGGTGGGGATCGTAGTGGTACATTGGTGGGGATCGTAGTGGCACATTGGTGGGGATCGTAGTGGCACATTGGTGGGGATCGTAGTGGCACATTGGTGGGGATCGTAGTGGCACATTGGTGGGGATCGTAGTGGCACATTGGTGGGGATCGTAGTGGCACATTGGTGGGGATCGTAGTGGCACATTGGTGGGGATCGTAGTGGCACATTGGTGGGGATCGTAGTGGCACATTGGTGGGGATCGTAGTGGCACATTGGTGGGGATCGTAGTGGCACATTGGTGGGGATCGTAGTGGCACATTGGTGGGGATCGTAGTGGCACATTGGTGGGGATCGTAGTGGCACATTGGTGGGGATCGTAGTGGCACATTGGTGGGGATCGTAGTGGCACATTGGTGGGGATCGTAGTGGCACATTGGTGGGGATCGTAGTGGCACATTGGTGGGGATCGTAGTGGCACATTGGTGGGGATCGTAGTGGCACATTGGTGGGGATCGTAGTGGCACATTGGTGGGGATCGTAGTGGCACATTGGTGGGGATCGTAGTGGCACATTGGTGGGTATGGTGGGGGCACATTGGTGGGTATGGTGGGAGCACATTGGTGGGGATGGTGGGAGCACATTGGTGGGGATGGTGGGAGCACATTGGTGGGGATGGTAGGGGCACACTGGTGGGGATGGTAGGGGCACACTGGTGGGGATGGTGGGGGCACACTGGTGGGGATGGTGGGGGCACACTGGTGGGGATGGTGGGGGCACATTGGTGGGGATGGTGGGGGCACATTGGTGGGGATGGTGGGGGCACATTGGTGGGGGCACATTGGTGGGGATGGTGGGGGCACATTGGTGGGGATGGTGGGGGCACATTGGTGGGGATGGTGGGGGCACATTGGTGATGGGATGGTGGGGGCACATTGGTGATGGGATGGTGGGGGCACATTGGTGATGGGATGGTGGGAGCACATTGGTGGGGATGGTGGGAGCACATTGGTGGGGATGGTGGGAGCACATTGGTGATGGGATGGTGGGAGCACATTGGTGATGGGATGGTGGGAGCACATTGGTGATGGGATGGTGGGAGCACATTGGTGATGGGATGGTGGGAGCACATTGGTGGGGATGGTGGGAGCACATTGGTGATGGGATGGTGGGAGCACATTGGTGATGGGATGGTGGGAGCACATTGGTGATGGGATGGTGGGAGCACATTGGTGATGGGATGGTGGGAGCACATTGGTGATGGGATGGTGGGAGCACATTGGTGGGGATGGTGGGAGCACATTGGTGGGGATGGTGGGAGCACATTGGTGATGGGATGGTGGGAGCACATTGGTGATGGGATGGTGGGAGCACATTGGTGATGGGATGGTGGGAGCACATTGGTGATGGGATGGTGGGAGCACATTGGTGATGGGATGGTGGGAGCACATTGGTGATGGGATGGTGGGAGCACATTGGTGATGGGATGGTGGGAGCACATTGGTGATGGGATGGTGGGAGCACATTGGTGATGGGATGGTGGGAGCACATTGGTGATGGGATGGTGGGAGCACATTGGTGATGGGATGGTGGGAGCACATTGGGGATGGGATGGTGGGAGCACATTGGTGATGGGATGGTGGGAGCACATTGGGGATGGTAGGAGCACATTGGTGATGGGATGGTGGGAGCACATTGGTGATGGGATGGTGGGAGCACATTGGTGGGGATGGTGGGGGCACATTGGTGATGGGATGGTGGGAGCACATTGGTGATGGGATGGTGGGAGCACATTGGTGATGGGATGGTGGGAGCACATTGGTGATGGGATGGTGGGAGCACATTGGTGGGGATGGTAGGAGCACATTGGTGATGGGATGGTGGGAGCACATTGGTGGGGATGGTAGGAGCACATTGGTGGGGATGGTAGGAGCACATTGGTGGGGATGGTGGGAGCACATTGGTGGGGATGGTGGGGGCACATTGGTGGGGATGGTAGGAGCACATTGGTGGGGATGGTGGGGGCACATTGGTGGGGATGGTGGGGGCACATTGGTGGGGATGGTGGGAGCACATTGGTGGGGATGGTGGGGGCACATTGGTGGGGATGGTAGGAGCACATTGGTGGGGATGGTGGGAGCACATTGGTGGGGATGGTGGGAGCACATTGGTGGGGATGGTGGGGGCACATTGGTGGGGATGGTAGGAGCACATTGGTGGGGATGGTGGGGGCACATTGGTGGGGATGGTGGGAGCACATTGGTGGGGATGGTGGGGGCACATTGGTGGGGATGGTGGGGGCACATTGGTGGGGATGGTGGGAGCACATTGGTGGGGATGGTGGGGGCACATTGGTGGGGATGGTAGGAGCACATTGGTGGGGATGGTGGGAGCACATTGGTGGGGATGGTGGGAGCACATTGGTGGGGATGGTGGGGGCACATTGGTGGGGATGGTAGGAGCACATTGGTGGGGATGGTGGGGGGCACATTGGTGGGGATGGTGGGAGCACATTGGTGGGGATGGTGGGAGCACATTGGTGGGGATGGTGGGGGCACATTGGTGGGGATGGTGGGGGCACATTGGTGGGGATGGTGGGGGCACATTGGTGGGGATGGTGGGGGCACATTGGTGGGGATGGTGGGGGCACATTGGTGGGGATGGTGGGGGCACATTGGTGGGGATGGTGGGGGCACATTGGTGATGGGAGCAGAGATTGCTGGGGCTTGTAGTACATCGGAGGTTGGAGGGGCGGGGGGAATCAGGTCTCTGCTGTAAATGTCTCATGATGAATTTGGTGTCAGTGAGTGTCTCTGCTTTCCCCCTGCAGGACTACCTCCCCTCCCAGCAGGACATATTGCTGGCACGTCGTCCCACCAAAGGAATCTATGAGTATGACTTCGAAATCAGAAATGTGCCTTTTAAAATGGTGGACGTTGGGGGTCAGCGGTCGGAGCGGAAACGCTGGTTTGAATGTTTTGACAGCGTCACGTCCATCCTGTTCTTGGTGTCTTCCAGCGAGTATGACCAGGTGCTCATGGAGGACCGGCAGACCAACCGCCTGACCGAGTCCCTCAACATCTTCGAGACAATAGTCAACAACCGCGTCTTCAGCAACGTCTCCATCATCCTGTTCCTCAACAAGACGGACTTGCTGGAGGAGAAGGTGAAAATCGTCAGCATAAAGGACTACTTCCCTGAGTTTGAGGGGGAACCCCATTGCCTCTCCGACGTCCAAAAGTACCTGGTAGATTGTTTCCGCAACAAGCGCCGAGACCAGCAGCAGAAGCCGCTCTACCACCACTTCACCACGGCCATCAACACCGAGAACATCCGCCTGGTCTTCCGCGACGTCAAGGATACAATCCTCCACGACAACCTCAAGCAGCTGATGCTGCAGTGATCGCCGAACTTGAACTCCTTTTTATCCTGTTTTTATCAGATTTTATGTTTTTTTTGAGGTTTGTAAGAGGAAGAGAGACGATTGTCAGCTCTTGGACTTCTGCTGATCTTCCAATTTTTGGATAGTTGCCATAAATCTTTGCCAACTGAAGCCTTCTTCTTCTTTGTTTTTGCCGGAGCCTTGCTGGAGCATCCCACCGGGGCGGCCTGGCAGACTTGTGTTGTACGCGGCTCTGCCCCTCGCCTTACCCGGAGGATCCCGACGCTTCTGCCGCAGTAGCGCGTTTGCTGCCGATGCGGATTCCCACTGTGAGGACATAGGATCGCTTGCTGCGACTTCTACTTTTTTGTGTTTTTTTATTTTTTTTATTTTAACTAGCAACGCAGGAAAGAAGCACAATTTTTTTTTTTTTTTTTTTTTTTTTTTTTTTAACTTTTTTTTTTTTCTCTCCCATTGTAGGAGGAGCAGCAACTTTTTACACTTTGTTTTTATATTACAGAAGGTATAGTAGAGGTTCCCAGGGGAGCGCCTTCTCTAGTTTTATACTAACACCACAAACGGCTTCAGAACTTCAGGCCTTTAAAAAAAAAAGAGAAATTGTACTGAGGTGACGTTGGCTGTGAGTTCCTTAGAACGCTATTGTCTGATTGGCTCCACAATACTTTGGACGGCGTTCATGGGAACTGGTGGCTGATGTCACCGATGGGAAGGCCGATGATGATTTATCAGATGCAGTATGTTTTTATTTAATTAAAGCCTTTTATAACTTCTCACCATTGCCTGCTGGTAGGAGCCTCCTTCATAGTGCTGAACCCGGACCAACCTGGACTTTGTATCCAGCCATCACCGGATTAAAGCTTAACTCCGGCCAGACGTTTGGTGTCAGCAGTGCGGGGGGGGGGGGGTTGTGTTTCCACTGAGGAAGCCTTTCATTTATGAATTCAGAGTTGATTATTTCCATGTGACTGTTATTTTCCCGCAATTGTACCCTCCAGTTAGTAGTTCTATGGAGGACCTGGGCTGTTCCCGGAACTCCTGGTCTGACCCCGCCCACTGCATATGATTGACAGAGCAGACGTCTCCAGGTCTGTCCCGCCCACCGCGAGGTCAGGAGACGCCATGACTTCACACTGACGGGCAAGCCTGTAATCCCACCCACTCGATCTCTCATTGAAGTACACCCATTGCATGATGGGAATCGTAGCCCACATTTACACCAGTACAACTTGTCATTTGGAACTGTAAATCGCATGACAAGTCGCATCATATCGCCAGGATTATGAAAAAGGTTCCTGCACTACTTAGCGATTTTCGTTGCGACTTGCATAGACTTCTGTTAAATGAAGTTGCGATGAAATTGGCAGTGCAAATCGCACTGATGTGTGTGGGGCTTTGAAATCGCGCTGAAGTACCACGATTTGAAAGCTGCACCGACGTTAACCAGGGCTTACTCTGAAAGAATGGCTATGAACAGTAAAGGGTGGATTCACTAAGATCCGTTTCACACTGATCTGATGAACGCACAATATTCGCTGCGTTTCTCAGCATCGCACTACTTTTGCAATTTCACAGCGTCCATGCGCCTATCTGCTGCAGCTGTCAATGTTAGATTGATACTCAGATTGTAAAACTCAGTACGATCGCTAGAATCGCATTGTATGAATGTGAACACCCATGCGATTAAGGTGCGGAAAACAAAGGGTCCTGCACCATTTCGGAGCGGATGCGATTTTAGCCATTCAATATCTATACACAGACATGGCATGTGATTCCTGTGGGAATCGCATGCAGTGTTCCGCGCACACAAGTGTGAACCCGGGATAACACTGGAGTGCAAAATCTGGTGCAGCTGTGCATGGGTAGCCAATCGGCTTTCAGGTTTTAATGTCAAAGCTGATATTGGCATCTGATTGGCTGCCTTGCAGAGCTGCACCACATTTTATAGTTTTAGTAAATGAACCCCCTAAGATTAGGTCCATGCTTGTACAGGTGCTGGCAGGACTGTACCTGTTCCCAAAACAAGCTGCAGTTTAGGAGATGCATAGGGGGGGTGGTATTAGTCCTAATGGCACCCCATACACTGCACTTACGGTTTCAGAAAAGGTGCAGGGACCTCTTCACCGTGTTTTCAGGAGGCTCACAGAACACGTCTTTCAGAGCCGCACCGGGGTGACCTGACCCCAGGACATGATTTGTACATAGAGGTGTGACCGATCCCAGATGTAAAGCAGTCATTTCCTTACAATGGGCTTCCCTGGAGGCTAGAAACACGGACAAGTCTTCCCTGACTGCACCAGGCCATTTGGTGCTCATGAAAATGAAGGCATATCCAGCATTTCTGTGCCTGCCATGTGTTCCCAACATGCATAGATGTGAACCATAACTAAGCGGAAGTGATGTCGGCGCTTCACAGTGATGTCACCGACTTTAAGGCCCTTCTTCATACGGGGTGGACTCTGATCTGAGCGGGCGGGTGACTGGTCCACTTGGTTTATGCAGAGCAGACACGGCCTCAGCCTGCTCTATGGGTGTAAACTGACAGCGGAGTTCATTTACACCCTTCCATCCGCCTAGGGCAGTGGTTCTCAACTCCTGTCCTCCAGACCCGCTAACAGGCCAGATTTTAAGTATTACCTTGGGGGAGATGCAGACTAGAATACGGCAATCACTGAGCAGCAAATCATATCGCCTGTGATTGTGTTTCAGTTATCTTGCAAACCTGGCCTGTTAGTGGGTCCTCGGGGGAGGAGTTGAGAAGCCCTGGTCTAGGGGTGTCAAACTGAGGGCCCTCCAGCTGTTTTGGAACTACAAGTCCCATTATGCCTCTGCCTGTGGGAGTCATGCTTGTAACTGTAATCCTTGCAAGGCCTCATGGGATGTGACGTTCTACAACAGCCAGAGGGGCCACAGGTTGACCACACATCGCCTAGACCAGGGGTCTCAAACTGGCGGCCCTCCAGCTGTTGCGGAATTACAAGTCCCATCGTGCCTCTGCCTGTGGGAGTCATGCTTCTTACTGTCAGCCTTGCAATGCCTCATGGAATTTGTAGTTCTCCAACAGCTGGAGGACCACCAGTTTGAGACCCCTGGCCTAGACAGAGGACGACAGATCCCTTTCTTTTCCATTATTTTAATTTTTTTTTTGTAGGGCGGTAGGTAGGTTTAAGTGGACCTTTTACACCCGCCACTCCATAGGGGTGATAGGAGGGTCTGCTCCGGTCTGCCTGAGAACAACATGATCAGACCCTTGGTATGAAAGGGACCTTAAAAGGTCAGTTAAAAGACACAAGTATGGAAGGAATAACAAACTATACAAAATGATTGTAAATATTGGGAAGGGAATTATATCAGCTTTAAATTCCATGTTATGGGCGTGTCCCCAGTGAAGGATGATGTGTAGGGGTGTGTTCATGGGATGGAGCTGCCTCTTGCCCCGTCTGTCCCCAATCTTTAGGTCTGTGGCTGTTAAACCTCTTCACTGTGTTCTTGGCTCAGTAACAGAGGAAGGACCACTGAGTACAGGGGGGGGGTCTTGTAGCTGTTTTGGTCATGTAATATCTGAGGACATCTCTGGTCTGTCTTCTTCTCTGATCCCAGCCTAGGGCCACACGTTCGGTCTATATCTCCTGACAGTTTAATAAATTATCCTGCGTTTTATGTCAGACCCGGCCATTACTAGTGCCTTATCACACCCACTGTCCTTCCCGAAGAACACGGACTACCTACCTCTCCTCCTACCGGCTGAGCCGACCACCTTCACTGCCAAAGATTTGCCTTCATCTGACCCTTCTACCATCCAAATCCATTAGCTGAACCGCAACAAACTTTTATGATGCCAGATTAGGCCGGACAATCATTCTCTCCTATGTCAGACATTACTTCTCCCAGTGGGCTCAATGATTGGAAGGAATATAGACTGCTTCCTATACAGATACTCCTCGTTTTAATGACCACTCTAACGACCCCCGCTATACATCATTGTACAGAATTTTTGTTTGTTCTGTACTTATGCAAAATAAAACCATGTTATTGAGCTAGACTTTTGTGTTTTAGACCCTTTTTTTTTTTCACAATACAGTAGTTGAATGCTTAAAATGATTACTTGTGGCTCCTTGTTTAACGACCTGGTGGTTGGAACAGAAACTGGTCATTAAGTGAGGAGAGCCTGTATACTACTACTGTACCAGTGCTGTTATATAGACTCCGACCCTCACCTACCTTCTATGGGGTCAGCCCATTGCTCTGACACTTTTCACCCAAATTTGAATGCCGTACTGACCTGGTATCAATAAAGCTTGTTGTGTGTTTATGTGCCTTGGAGGATCATGGAGAGCCTGTGCACCCATCCAACACCTCTTGGACCTGGTCTGCTGAGCACCGTGGTTCCTCACACCAGCCTCCTGTACTATGATCTACACGGGGGAGGGGGGACACACCCAGGGGTCCTGAGTGCAGAAGACTCTTCTGGCACCAGTAGCTCTACAGCCAAGTGTCCTTACAAGGACTACCTCTAGATCCAGGCAGATAAATTCACGGACATACAAAGCGATGTGTGTAACACACTGAGGACTATGGAGGCTCTTTCACGGGCGAACCGATCAGACCACCATCCATGGGGAAGTCGGATGTAAAGGGACATGTGTCCGTTCACCTGCCAACATCCGATCCTACCCTCTAAAAACACATGGGTGGTGGGATCTGTTCCCTGTCCGTCTGGCGGATCGGACAACAGTTGGATGTAAATGGACAGGCAATCTGTTTATATCCGAATGTCCCATAGAGGAAGGCCTTGTCTGTTCTGCATTAGCAGATATGGACCTGTCATCAGCCTTCTCAGCGGGGATCAGTGGTCCGCCCGTATGAAAGAGCGTCATTTATACAGATGCCGCTTTAGCCTAATGATAGAGCTTACCTTACCTTTAGGTTAGTAGACTGGAGGCCGGCTGTAATACCCCAAGTGAACCTGGCAGGTGTGTGTGTGATATCGATCGATCGATCTATCTCTATGTGGTAGGAAAGCTCCCAGAACTTCTGGTGAGCTGTGTGTAATGCCGCTCTGCTCATAGGGGTTGTGTTCTTATTTCATGGGCCCCTCACAGGATCAGTTTATAATGACCGCACTTGAGTTGGTCTCCTGGGCTGTATCTTTTCACCTGTCCTGTTAAATGGTTCTTAAAAATGACGTTCTTTATTCAGTGGCCTCGCTAAGGACGTGGAGGAAGCCTCAGGAGAAGGATAGCAGTAGATGACAACATTGAGGTAGAGGCCCCCCCAGTGATAAGAAGGTCGGTTCGCTCAGGGCTGGGATTCCATTGGCTCTGCCTGTTCACAACTCTCCAACCATT